>JAJAQA010000020.1:31110333-31137833 GCA_021464565.1 Rutilus rutilus
GTAACAGAGTGACGAGACAAACTCTCTCCCCTGAGACCTCACACCACTTATGATTGTTTTCAGTCCTCTGAAATATGAGGCACCTCACTAAGATCCTGATTTTGACTACCAAATGAACTGGGTGGGGGAAAAGCTTAACATTTTGAAACATACTTTGGAAAACAGAGACAAAGGCAGTTTTTTTTTTAAAGCTGTATTTCAGTTTTAAACTAGAATGATTTTTTCATTATCCTAGAGGACGGATATATATATAAATGAAATATAAATGAAATATATATATATATATATAAAATGATAAAATATATATATATTTTTTACCATTATACAATATGTAAAATATAAATGAAATCACCCTTATATTTATTTTTCTCACTGGACGTTCAACCAGGGCCACATTTCCCTATTATATTTACATGTGTGTATATATATATATATATATATATAACTGTATTCACTACAAAATCAGATGCAATATTTTATACATTTTTAAAATAGTCCTATATAATCTTTATATATATATAGAGAGAGAGATATAAGAAATATATTAAGCGTAATTTATTTATTCAAAATTAGTCTCTTGTAGTGTGTGATTGTTGCTCTTGGCGGCCCCTAGAGGCCTTCAGTGTAATGACAGGTGTTTTCGCGTTTCATCACAAATCTTGATCCTTTGCGGTTGCCTTACGCCGCAGTCTTACTAAAAAAATATTTTTACATACTAATTCAAACACACGTCCACTTTTTTTTACCGCAATTTACTGGTTTATATCACTCTTAAAACCATTAGTAAATAATCTTCAATATGTTTAGTGTGGTGTTTATTCATATTATTTTGACGCTTTGGTGAGGTCAGAGTTCAGTTCACACGGATGTCGTCATGCGCTGAAGATGGCAGACGGGTGAGTTTACTGCAGACAAATGTTCACTTTTTATATTTTAATGCACGATATAATTAATATATTCGCATTTTGCAACAGTAATTCCACTCTGAAGAGTGTATATCCGCGTTAAAGAGATGTCTGTGGCCTTTGTAAATGATGAGTTTTATTGGCGGATGTGAAATAGGAAGTCGGACGTGTTTGTTTACAAAAATATCACGGAGTCATGAAAGACAAATACATGTTACAGTCATCGTTATTATTGTAATATTCCTGTAAATCCATCCCATATAAACATTTTTAAAAAATATAAATCATGTAACTGTTATATCACAGTAAAATGATGAAACTGAATGGTCAGAGACATTGAAATGAACGCATGTCGCAGATTGTTCCAGAATGATTAAGTCAGACTATTTACACACATGATTTATCGATTATGAGTCATTCCTATCCTATGTAGGGCTTACTGTACCTCAAATATGTCGAAGGTTAAAAATTTTTTTTTAAAGAATTATAATTACATTGGTTAGTTTTCTTTTATCTCAGTTTTACTATTAACGTAATGGAGAATTGTACATAACATCAGTACTTTGGTCGCCAGTCACTCACAGCCTGTTAATTTTCTTGGCATTGTGTAAATAATCAGGTTTAATTAGTGAAGTTTAAGTGCCTAAGCTTGACCAGAGCATATTTCTATACAGAAACAAGTCAAATCACCTTTATTTACATAGCACTTTACAATACAGATGGTACAATACAAGCAGCTTTACAGTGATAATAGGAATATAATGCTGTACAGCAGAAAATAGCGTCATATTCCAGCTTAAGTTTAGTAATGGTTCATTTTTTATTGTAAAAAGTTATTAATTTAGTTCATTTATCTACATGAATAAATGATCCACAGCTGCTCTTGACAAAACAGTGATGTCATCATCCAGCTCAGTTCAGTTCTCATATAATGGTGAAACATGAATCCTTCCTTAAATTACAACACATGCATATCCATTTTTGATACTGTATGCCAGGATGGACCCAAATGTAACACGTCTGATGATTATTTATCTTTTGAGTCATGTCTGCTGATTTCAGGGAAGGAGGATGGTGGGGAGGCTGGTTGACACAGAGCTTCCAGACCGTCAAAGACAAGGTGAGATAAATCCAGATCAGTTCCAGTGTGACTGTATGATATGGATAATGCTGAAATGTTTTAGGTATCTCTCAATGATGTGTTTTGGAAAAGCAATGGCTACAAACGGTGTTAAACGTTTTGAATCACTAGTGAGAATGCTTCTATTTTGCATTATTTTCTAATTTGATAAAATGTTTGTTTTATCAGAACAATTTAAGTGAAGTTGTTGAAAATCAGCATATATTTCTTATATTCGCTCCCCTCTTGCTTTATTACTGTAGAAAATGTTTATTTACTTATATTTCTGTCTTAATAACCTTACTTCGTTTTAAATCTAAAACGGTTTAATTTATTACAAATAAATCCCAGATATTTAATATGGAACCAGATTTCTGGACCCCGTTGTAGATTAAATTAGTTTTAAATCTTACATAAATCTTACATTTGTTTTCTTGTTCAATATTTCATACATATATATATATATATATTCTGCTTTCTCAACAGTCAGCTGAGGCGTATGAGTTTATCAAACGAGACCTGACAGAATTCTCCAGCGTGGTCCAACATGACACAACATGCTCCATTGTTGCGACAGCGAACGCTGTCAAGAGCAAACTGGCCGTAAGGAAACTATTTTTACATTACATCACACCAAAACAATGTTAATTGTATAGTGTTTGGTCTTCAGTGCTAAGAGTAGACACAACATCTCTTTAGGTTAGTTTATGTAGATGTAAACCCTAGCCACAGATTATAGGTTTTAAGCTTCTTCTTTTTAGGTTGAGGGTTCATCAGAGGCCACGGAAAAGGTGAAGAAGGGCCTTTCAAATATACTGGGTGTGATCACAGACACTTTGGCCCCTCCCCAAGACATGACCATCGACTGTGATGTCATCACGCTGGTGGCCACTCCATCAGGCACAACAGAGGTGTATGACAGCGGAAAGGTCAGCCACATTCACTCTTTAGAAATATATGGGTCAATGACGTGACGGGTCATTTTTTTGTCCAAAGGCCTTAATAATAATAATAAAAAAACAAATATATAACATCCAAAGTATGTAAGGTAGTACAACTTGATCTCTTTTACTGAATCCAAAAGGTTTTGATTATATTTTACTACATATAAAGGTATTTTAAAGATTTTGAAGTGTCAAAAGGTCATTCGGTAAAACCGATATAGTAAATATTTAAATGGAATAATATTGTTTTTAATAACTAAAGGAACTACAATAATACAAATATAAAGCAGATAAGGCTCTTTTTTTTTACATTTCCCCTTTTCTCCTTTCCCTGTGCAATGTTTTACTTGAATATGTTGGAGTGTTTAGAGTAGTCCAATAAATGATTGCATTTATGAGATCAGTGATAATTGACCTTTCGCCGGCCCCTCCCCCAAAATGGCCATTGTCCAATCACACATCATAGCAACCGTTACTATGTGAACAGGTCCAACAAACATTAGCAAGATGGTGAAGCGTGCGCCCACGGCGTTTGTAAATCGGACACTAGATACCCCGAGAGATTGTCTGGAGGAGTTGTGTTCTTTCCATTCCCAAAGCCGAAAACACAACGTGAGCGGTGCCTACAATGGATAAAACAGTGTGGACGGCCCCACTCCCAGTTAAATGTGTCGAACATTACGAAGCATAAATACGTCTGCTGGCTGTGGTGTCGATGGCTACTTAAAGTTTTTTTTGTTTTGTTTTTCTGATCTGAAAAACTATCCTATCTGTTACTCAAAAAACATAATATTGTCTGAACCGCGAGTTTTATGATCCGTTGCCCCACTAATAAATATTATGGTCTCAACCGCGAGTTTTGTGATCTGTTGTCCCCACTAATAAATATTATGGTAAGTGCATTATGAAAGACAAGCAATGAAAGTTATTTAGATGCAAATTAAGGCTATGTCTGGTTAAACAGTTATTGCTGAATTTGAGAAAGAAAATCATTTTTGGAAGAAAATGCACCACGTACTTTTGTCAATGATATAAGTTATAGCTAAAAGATTGTAAAAGCTTTCAGTTCACCCTGCCTAATTGTAGTTGAAAAGTCAAATTAAGCTTGATTAATGATATACTGTGACTGATCAGATAAACTACAGCATCGAGAATATAACTCCCATGTGTTTTGCAGCATTTAAAATTTTAGTCATAGTGTGTTATGCGAAAAAACACACATAAGAAATTATTGCTGACAGCACTTTTATTTTCATAGAGTTTTTTCTTTCACACAAAAACACAACAGTGAGGGTCTTTCAATGCTTTTAAACACTTGTTTTCTTGTTCTTTGTCATATCACAAATTATGTGTATGAACACCGGTAAGCATTAAGTTAGCCTCGATAGAGACGTAGATAGTAGTCGTGTCTCCTTCATTGCGTATTTTTATATTTTGAATATATCCCTCCATTGCATACTGTAACCCCTTTTGCCTCGATCTGGAGGATATCGCGGAGGTATTGCTCCAAAATGGTCACTGACACGCACGGGTATACCTCTTCCCGTCATGGCAATCTGTCGCCCTGGTCGTGTTTGACCATTTGTTTGTCGGACGTAGCAACAGTAACTAAGGGGGGCGGGGCTCGGCGAAAGGTCAGTTGTATTTAATATTTCTTCTGTGGTACACACTATATACTATCTCAACTTCAATGTCAAATCAGTTTTTAACTTTCAAATCAGTGGTTAAACCGAATGACTTTTTTGGTGACAAATGTTTTCCATCTTGTAAAAAATGACAAAAAACAGTGTTAATTGATTGTACAAACCACAAAATCTTATTGTTAACGCCTAGGTAAAGTAAAAAATGGTTTCAAATATAGTTATATCTCCATTCTATTTTTTTTACACTTTTAAAAACCTTATTTGTCAATGACCCATATATATATACTAGGGGTGTAACAATATGTTAAATTACTGTGTGATAAAATGTAAGTTTACTGAGTTTTCGTGTCAGTACTACATTAAACTACTAGATATAATGTTGAATCTAATGTATAATGATGCAATGGGGGAATATTTGTGGGTCCTGATAATGCCACATGTCTGATGTTACCAGTAAAAAGTGGCCTACATTATTTAAAATATATCTAGTCAGTGAAAGAGTGCAAGCATATTCATCTAAAATAATTCTGTATTAATATTTTTATTATTGCATTTGGGTTTCCAGCACCAAGTCCAAGCGTATTCATTCACACCTACAATATAATACCAAATTTAGCATTTTAATCAACAGTTAATTTTTTGTTAACATTTAAGACATATGTCTTGGAGTATCGCAATAATATCGTATCAGTATCGTGATATGTATCGAATCGTGACATGATATGGGTATCGTTACACCCATAATATATACTATGTATGTGTGAAGAGACACATGATGGGGTTCATTGTTCCGTCATAGCCATGGCAAATATATGCATATCATTTGTTGAATCACTTGCTAATTTTCATGAACTTGTTAATAAAATACAGTAGAGTGTCAGTATTCCATGATTTTGATTGACATGTGCTGGTTTTCTTCTCAGGCTCGACTCTACAGTCTTCAAGCAGACCCTGCTACATACTGCAATGAGCCAGACGGTATGTCTCTTTCTCAAGCAAGGGATGTGTGTTGTTCAAGTCCAAGTGTTTGATGTGTATTCCATGTAGGGCTTAGTTAAAAATATCGATTTCTCAATTTTAATCGATTCTCATTTTGAAGAACCGATTATGATTCTTAAATCCCTAGAAACAATCTTTCTATGCTGTTTTCAGTTGATCAGTGAACAAAACTTTGTAGCACCTCCCATCCAATAAATCGCATTGAGCTTTGTTACTTCTGATATGAAACAGTCTCAGCTTTCAAATTCTGTTAACATTACAGTGATGTTTCTGATAGGCCGCAATTAATCAATATTGAATCGAATCATATTGCAAGCTTGTGAAACAAATCTAATGGAATTGTGAAATTTGTGTCTTTGCCCTTATTCCATGTGTTTTTGTCTTTCCAGGCCCTCCACAACAGTTTGATTCCTGGCTCTCCAGTTTCATTTTAGAAGAGAGGAAGGCAGAGATCTCTGAACTGCTGGTCAACAGTCCTGCCATAAGAGCTCTTTATACTAAAATGGTATGATCATGCTTCATCCTCCTTTAATTTGCATTCTTATTGACCATCTGATTTTTGTCTGGGCACATTATTCAAGACGTAATTTTTTTTGTTACTTTAATCTTTTGATGTCAGGTGCCGGCAGCAGTGGCTCATTCAGAGTTCTGGCAGCGGTACTTCTATAAAGTGTTCCAGTTGGAGCAGGTACAGCAGATCTGTGTCTTGATGAGAATTCAGGATAATGTGCTTATCTGAACACACACAGCTCAGACACTCAAACAACATGATGACATCAGTATGAGTCACATGATACTTACCAGCACAACACTTTTTTGCTGAGGTTTCATATTTGTTTTAGGTGCGCTATCAAAGACACAGCCAGTCAGTTAAAGATTAACATGGTAGCGCCATCTGCTGATCAGAGTGTGTATCTACAATAGGTTTGCAGTCTGTGTGTAGAGAAGTGGTTCTCAACCTGTTTGATTCAAAGGCCAACACAATAAGCCCCCCCGTATTATGGCAAAGATTTTCCTTTTTAATCAATACAAACTGGGAGATAAATTAAGCATCTGCAATTAATTGTGTGATTACAGAAGTTTCAAGAACTGTATAAAAACAGTAGTTGTTGTGGGGACTTTTGCATTGCAGTTAGATTATTTTAATACACAATAAATCAATCATAAATAAGCAAACAAACTTAATTCATTACAATAATTTCATCATTTGGCCTCTAAAACGTTTACTAAGGCCTTCTGATTGGTCTAAAAATGCATCTATGCATTGCAATGCATTAATTTTAGGATTTAAAACTACCTAGTCTGTTAAACATATTTATTTGCCAAAATACAGCTCAACATTACAAATACAACAAAATACAAATCACATATTTTCATTTGTAAAAATCCACCAAATCTAATTCCAGCATAGTTGTATTTCACAACACATTTTATGAAAATAATTATGAATCAAATCAAATGGATAAACATTTTCTGTTTGTTACTTTTCAGTGATATTGTGTACATTAAGTGGTTGTTTTATTTAAAGGGACAGTTCACTTATAAATGAAAATCTGTCATCATTTACTCACCATTATAAAAAAAAACGAATTGGTCAATAAAACATTCCAGGATTTATATCTTCTAGCATTAAAATATTAAATAACATGTGTCATTATTGTCTATGTTATGACCATTTTTTTTAAAAACAATGTTATTCGTTGTATATAGTTGCTGCTTTAGGGGTTGCACAGCTCCCTTTAACATGACTATACTTGTATAATGGCACAATAATTGCACAAAAACATTTTGTATATCATAAAATGTGTGTGTTTGTAGGATGAGGCTAGGAGGGTAGCGTTGAAGCAGAGAGCAGAGCGCAAGACTTCTGAGAGTCTTGGTTGGGAGGAAGAGGACGAAGAAGGTTTGACTGAATTTTTATGGGAAAGTGTCAAACATATCAACTAGCTAAACCTTTGTGTCCGTTCCAAAACTTTGTGAGGTAGGAAGCTCACTAGGTTTTGGAACAGAGCATATGTGTTCCTTTATCAGCTTCTTTTCTCTCTCTCTATCCGCAGGTGAGTTTCTTGGGGCCGCGTCTTCATCTCGCTTAGATTTCACACCCCCTGTGGAAGAGGCGCGTGTCCCTGCGGTGACGATAGAGACCCCTGAAAGCTCCTCACCTCCTCAAGTGGTGGTTTCCTCCAGCAACGTAGCATCTGACGTCACCCCCTCCGTAAGCAGTGACAGCGTCAGTTTCCCCACCCAGATCGAGAATCAAGCGGACTCTGTCACCATCAGAGTCACGCAGCTGTCGCCCGCTGATGATGAGGTCTCTCAGAAACTCTCAGAGGCCAGTCTACAGGAGACAGTCCCGGAGGAGCGACCCGCGCAGCGTGAAGAGCCCGCCAGAGAGGACATAGCTCAAGACCTCCGAGTGTTTGAGCTCAACTCGGACAGCGGCAAATCCACACCCTCCAATAATGGCAAAAAAGGTGAGGAAGCCCCCACAATAATTTGTACTAACTAAATAGATCAATAAATTAAAAACAAACTATATGTTGTTTGCTATATACCATCTGTACACACACAAGACACATCATGACCATATTCCAGGATGACAATGTCAAGATTCATCAGGCTCAGATTGTGAAAGAATAGTTGTGAGGAGAATGAAGAATCATTTCCACACGTGAATCAGCTCCTCTGAGTCCAGATCTTAAATTCATTGAAAGTCTTTGGGATGTGCTGGAGGAGACTTTACAGAGTGCTGGACTCTTGCATTGACAACACAAGATCTTAACAAAAAATGTATGCAGCTCTTGGTAGAAATAATGTTGTGATGTTATTTTCATACATTTTTGGTCATGATCTTGTATTGACATGATCTCACTCAAAAATGGTAATTTGTGCAAAATGTTTTTTAACTTATTGTGTAACATTAAAACAACCAGCATAGCAACGTTTTAACATACACTACCGTTACAAATTTTTGTCAGTAGGTTTAAAAAAATAAAAATAAATTTATACTTGTATTCAGCAAGGATGCATCAGATAAAATGACCGTAAATACATTTATAATGTTACAAAATATTTCTATTTCAAACAAACACTGTTTTATTTGACAAAGAATCATGAAAAAAATGGATCACCATTTCCACAATAATATTAACTGCTTTCAACATTGATAATAATCATGAATGTTTCTTGAGCAGCAAATCGTCATATTAGAATGATTTCTGAAGGATCATGTGACACTGAAGACTGGAGTAATGATGCTGAAAATTCAGCTTTGATCACAGGAATACATTAGATTTTATAATATATTGAAATAGAAAACAGTTATGTTAAACTAGTAATATTCTGAAATATTAAGTTTTTACTGTATTTTTGATCAAGCAAATGCAACAAGAGATCTTGAAATCTTGTCTTCTTGATTGCTGATGTAATGTTTGCACTGTGTGTATTTACACGTGTAGGTTCGAGTACAGATGTGAGTGAAGACTGGGAGAAGGATTTTGATCTGGATATGACAGAGGAGGAGGTTCAGATGGCTTTGTCGAAAATAGACGCAGCGGAAGAGGTTTGTTCTTTGTTTTTAATAACAAAAAAAAAAAGAAACTAGATTGTGATATATATCGTTATTGTGAAATAAAATTTCTCATATTGTGAAATAAAATTTCTCATATTGTGAAATTAGATTTTGGTCATATCGCCCACTTCTAATACGGAATAATATCTATTTTATTTTCTGACCGTGACTAGATTGGCCCAAGTTTATAAACATCAAATTTTTCATTTGAAAGCAATGATATTTCTATAGTTCTACACACCCTAAAACAGTGGAGCGCAAAAATGATTTGTTTCACATGTACTAGGTGTCTTGTGCATGTGTGTGTATGGGCAGTTCGAAGTCATTAACATGTGACACATCAGGATAGATTAGCATGTTCACAGTGCAGTGTGGTCAATATGCATATCTGACCCCCTCCGAATGTTTTCTGAGTGATCCGATACCAAAACAGTTATGGTTTTCGCTATCCATTTGTGATGTTCACTGAGATGAATGTTAATACCAGTTATAAATTTGGTTTTCATTATTTTAATCTCTTCACCAGTTGGAAGATGCAGACTGGGAGAACTGGGAGTGAGAATCTGGTGGAGGGAATTCTGGTCCAAAATCGACACACACGAGACGTTGCTGTACCCAAAGTGAACCATGCTTAATGTATTTAACTCCTAGTCTACAGTCACACCTGCTCATTTCACCAGTCCATTGAGCAGGTCTCCTCCTGCGAATGAAATTAACATGCTAGCTATACACTCGTCCACCGAGCGATCAACTGAAGTGTGTTCTCTAATCAGAGCTGGTTGAAGGGGTGATCTGTTTTTGCTCTGGCTCTCCTAAAAATGACCTGCGGTGAAACACTAAGACAGTTCAGAGAAAGCACGTATCGGCTAATGAGGAGAGGTCATCTCGCATTGCCATTTGTACCTGCCGTATATGTACATTAATGTTATTCTTCTTTGGAGATTTCAGTGGGAGAATGCAAATTAATTGCCAGGGCTCCTGATTAGCTGTAATCGATTAAGCTGTTCATCATTCTTATAGGATTAGAAAATAATCTTTCACATTAAAAAAATATATTTATGTTTCTTTTTTTCTGGCATATAGGTCTCTGGCTTCTTTTTTTTTTTTTTAAGTTAGCTTCTCTTGAAATACTAACACCTTTAATCGTATGCAAGTTATTCTAGCATTGAGAATGGAAATGGAGAGATGCTTCATTCATTCTGCTGATGCTCTATGGCCTTGTTTAGTGTTTGGTGTGGAATGAAAAAAATGTCATGCAAAAGTTACAAAAAAAAAGAAAAAAGTTGCTATTTCACTAAACGCACCTGTTGTTTCCTGTGATGTCCACTTTATCTTCCTGTCCTTGTCTCCATCTTCTCGTAATTACAGTCTGAAATAGTAAATGTGATATCTGTGCTCAGAATTTCATCCAGATGGTCATGGGTTACTACATAGTTGACTAATTTAAGGATAATTTGTGTTCTCATTTATTTGTCACTTCAAAAACACTGTGTCAATCAATATAGGTTTAAACTGCAGGCCAATATTTTAGGCATCTAGTTTTAAGGTGAGGCTCATCTTTAGGGGAATGCAACCTCCAGACTGACTATCATTAGAATATCTTGCATGCTGCATATCTACAGTGTTTCTCTAGACCTTTACTTCAGTTATAATCTGCTGGCATTATTTGAAAACGGGTCTCAAACTGTCAATACTTTTTACAATTATATTGTCCTCTATTTTTCCAATGAACATCACCATTAAAAGCAATATCATGCAAATTGGTGATTTGTTTTAATAGCTGGGTTTTTTTATATATTTTGCACATGCTATAAATTTAGAATACTTGGCATATAGCGCACAACTCATATGCACTACTTTTGTAATACTTATATTATGATTTGGGATACTCTGTTTTGGAGCTTGACAGCTCCAGTCTCCATTAATTGTAATTGCATGGAAAAAATGACTAAACATTTTTTTTTTTTTTTTGACTAAATGTTTGTTTAAAGATTAATTATGGTGTGCCATAGTTTTAAAATTTTAGACCTGTCCGGGATGGTTTTCGCGGGAAATGTTGCACATACGTCACTCGCCCGTGCATGTCTGGTCATATGCGCAAATAGAGAACAATTTCTCCAGCTACTTTGACGAGTCCAGACAGAAGAGAGTGCTGACAAAAAGACAACAGAGCTCGTAATAAAACCAGAATCAACTTGGCTTGGCTTTTTTGAAGATGACGACAATTGAGGGATTTGAAATGCTGTAAAAGTGACACGAAGACACGTTTTTATTCCTCAACAGGTGAGGTATTTTACTGAACTGATAGACTGCTCAGTCTGAGTATTGCATTTTCTGTAAAAACAAGATGGTCCAAATGTATCTTCAGGAGAAGCATACACTATTAGAAAGTTAATTACACTATTGAAACATACACCTCATAATTTCAGTCATTTTAAACGCCGCAGACATCGGGTGGCATACCTTTTAAATGCATTTCAACATTAGTTAACTACCTTGGGTAACAACATGAACTAAGAATGAACAATAATGAGCAATGATTCTTCAGCATTTATTAATCCTAGTTATACTATTTTTAACATTTGTTATTAAAATGGTAAAGGTTCTATATTATGTTAACATTAGTTAATACACTGTGAACAAACAATGAACAGCTGTATTTTTATTAACTAACATTAACAAAGATTAAATATTGTAACAAATGTATTGCTCATTGTTATTTCATGTTAGTTAATACATTAACTAATGTTAAGCAATGAACCTTTTAAATATAGTCTAACTTTAAACATGATAGTTTCTCTTGAGGACAGCAGATGGCAGACTTGAGCCAAACCTGTGAATTAAAACCATTGGGTTTTGGCATGTAGAACACAGAGCAGTGCTAGCCTTTCTCCCAAACAAACAGCTTTGTAGTCATTTTTGGAAGGGATATTTTTTTTTTTTTTTTTTTCATTTTCTTTTGAAGTTATGGCGTGGTGGTTGATATGGTTAATTTAGCTCAGTTTCTGGGTTTACAGCTATTTGTGTTACTGTAAGGAGTGTTTTGCATTCTCTGTGGCTCTGTTTCTGCAGCTTCATATACTGTATGCTTTATACATGTAAAGATGTACAGTACAGTACGGAAATTTAAAACTGCTACATTGTTGTCACAAGGCCTCACTATATAGCCTATGTTGCAAGTTTAATTCAGTGATTCGCATACAATCATCTCAGAAATGGTTATTTTGCATTTTTAATCGAATTTTGTGTAAAACTCTCTTAAAGGGGTGGTATAATACCCTTTTCACAAGATGTAAAATAAGTATTTGATGTCCCCAGAGTGTGTATGTGAAGTTTTAGCTCAAAATACCCCACAGATATTTTTATACAGCATATTCAAATTGCCACTTTTTGAGGGTAAAAAAGTGCATATGTTCCCTTTAAATGCAAATGAGCTGCTGCTCCCGGCACAAGGGGCGGAGCTTCAAGAGCTTGTGTCCTTTTACCTCACACAGACACACACTGAAAATTTCACAAACTTTAGCCTTTTATGTTTAAACCGGAGTCAGACAATGATGAGAGACTCAAGAAGAGGTGACAACATGTAGAAGCAACAGGACATTTCTGAATGGTTAGTTGATGAATTTATGTAGCTTATGTTCTAGTAATTGATTAGCATATTCTGTCTTGATAATCTATAAATCGTATTCCCGGGGGCGGGGTTTATGTAAATTTTAGGGTTAGTGATGTCACTAACCCGGGTGGAATGTTTTGTAGTCTCTACCAGCCGTTTGTTGTAGTCCTTAAAAAGCAATTTCTTTGTAACTTTGCAGATGTTGTTTATGCTCAAACAGCAACATTACACACTAACTAAAGTTAGAAAAGTTAAATCATAATCAACCACCCCTTTAACTTTTGGGCAGTCTGAAAGAAAATCAAGAAAGAGATAGAAAAAAATAGAGAATAGCAGTTAACTGTCTAGTTGAACGCATTGCATTGTGGGATACTGTTCTGAGCCGTGTGCAAATAATAGTGCTATCAATCCTGTGAGCTACGTTTGAGTGTTTTAAACTCAACTGTTGGTCAAAAGCTTAAGTTTACAAAAGACATCAGACTGGTATGTATAGAAGCTTGTTTCCGCCACAGAATAAAACATTTTAAGAGATAATTGCGACTTTTTATCTCACAATTGCGAGTTTACATCTCGCAATTCTGACTTTATTTCTCAGAATTTTGAGATATAAAGTCAGAATTGCGTGAAATAAAGTCGCAATTGCATCTTATAAAGTCAGAATTGCGAGATATAAAGTCAGAATTGCGTGAAATAAAGTCGCAATTGCATCTTATAAAGTCAGAATTGCGAGATATAAAGTCAGAATTGCGTGAAATAAAGTCGCAATGGCATCTTATAAAGTCAGAATTCGGACTTTTTTTCTCGCAATTGCGACTTTACATCACGCAATTCTGACTTTATAATATGCAATTGGGAGATATAAAGTCAGAATTGCATGATATAAAGTCGCAATTGCGTGTTATAAAGTCAGAATTGTGAGAGAAACTATTCTGAGGTAAAAAAAAAAAAAGTCTGTCTTTATAGTCAGACTTTATATCTCACAATTCTGACTTTATAACACGCAATTATGACTTTATATCTCGCAATTCTGACTTTATAACACGCAATTGCGACTTTATTTCATGCAATTCTGACTTTGTATCTCGCAATTCTGACTTTATTTCTCAGAATTGCGAGATACAAAGTCACTTTGTCAGACTTTGTATCTCGCAATTCTGAGAAATAAAGTCAGAATTGCGAGATGTAAACTCGCAATTGTGAGATAAAAAGTCACAATTATCATTTACATTTTTTTCTTTTGTGGCGGAAACAAGCTTCCATAGGTATGGGATCTATACATAAGTGGTTCAAGCTGAATTCATTTCAGGAGGTTTAGAACAAACCAGTATGTTGAAGAAACATCTATACGGTGTTGCCTTTCAAGATCCTAAGAAGCGTTTGTGTTTTGAGAAAGTTAGATCTAGTATTTGAGCAGTAGTGAGTCGGAGAGATATTGAAACAGAGAAAGAAACGGAAAGAGGCGTGTCAGCTCATTATCCCATTCCTATACATTTAACCAAGCCAATTAAAAATAATGACATTCTTAATGAACTCTCCTCATCACTCTTTAACTTTCCTGTCAGTCTAGAACCCTTTCAATTACTTTAGGCTCCTTCAGCCTTTCACTCTTGTGTTTAACCTGAAGAGTCCTTCACTGTTTCACACACACACACCTGATCGCTCTTCAGATGGTGAGTCTGTGAAGTGTTTCTGTCTGAATGCTGCTGATGTTGGCCTGTTTTTGTTCTTTTAGTTGGGACACTTCACATCTCCCAGCATGCACTACTGTAGGAGGGTTTATCAAAGAAATGTGAGTCTCCAAGACCTATGGGTATTCCTCTCTATTTTCACTTTACAAAACATAAAGCAATATATCTCCTGCGGTAAAGCGTTAATATGATGCTAAACTAAAAATGTAATAGTCATTGTATACTCATTATAATACAAAATGGTTGTATTGAACTGTATCAATACTTGAATGACAAAAAAGTACATTTCTCTTCATATTGGATTTTTTTTTCTCTGAGCTTGTTGCAAAAATATGGAAGCCCATTTCTGCCACTTCAGGGAAAAAACATGTTCATACATGGTCAATCATAATTATGGCATAAAAAGCGCTAATTTTGACATGAACTACAAATAAAGTTGGAATGATGGCATTCTAAGTCGTAATTCTAAGATAAAAAGTCAAAATAATGAGATAAAAAGTCATAAATATGACAAAATTAAACATTTCATAATTGTCAATGTCAATTTCAACTTATATCATAAATATGACTTAGTTTCTCAATTTAAGTTGGAAGGATGACATTCTAAGTCATAATTCTAAGTTAAAAAGTCAAAATAATGTGATAAAATTATAAATATGACAAAACATTTTTAATAGTTTCTCAGAATTTTGACATAAAAGTCATTTATGAGATGAAAAAGTCTGCATTATGGCATTCTAAATCATAATAATTATAAGATAAAAGTCAAAGTAATTAAATATAAAGAAATAAATGACAAAAATAAACTTCTCTTGATTAAGACTAATTATGACTGTCAATTTCAACTTTTTATGTCATAAACTTTTGCCAAAATGAGATAAAAAGTCATAAATATGACAAAAAACGTATAAAATTATGACTAATTATGACTTTTTGTCAATTTCTTTTCAACTTACTTTTCGACTTAGTTTCTCATCATTTTTACTTTTTTACTTTTGTGGAGTCATAATGATTTAACAAAGCATGATTTTTTTAGGACAATATTAGAAGGCAAGATAATCAGCCACTATGAGATCTAATACAGGATGTATGTGCAGAAGGAGGTGCATTAACGTTTCAAATGGCATCAAGTGATGGTGTTTAACATATGTAGAAAGCTGACTATGCTCAGTAATTGAGCTTTGACTGCAGTGGCACACACTTCTGCTCTACATCACTTTGGGTTTGCAGTGCAGTGGTTGGCATCTTCTTCTTCTGTATTTAATTGACCTGCCACGCCAGTGCCAGTGTTTGCTTTAGGTATAATGAGTGTGTGGTCGAAAACGTGGCAGAGATGTGTGTTTGTGTGGCTTGGCAACGCTGAGACTAAATCTCTAGAGCTCGCAGAGGGCAGCCTGTGATTTTCTCCATCGGTTTGGCATCGCTTATGCAGTGTTGTCATTACGTGAATTACGTTTTTAGCTCCTGTTGCTGTTTAGATGTCAAATGCACTTCTCACAATTTCAGTTTGAAATCTCATGAGGGAACTGATGTATTTACTTGTTGTGACTGACTCATGCAAGCAAACATAATCTTTCCTTTTTTTTGAAATTGCTCATTGTAAGTGCAATATCCAGGCTATAAAATGATTATCACAAATGAATTGTGGGAGCCCTGTTTTTAGCCCACAGCTTCAGTCACTAACTAGTCTAGTCTCCCTCCAGGTGGTCCGTGTTCTTATTATCGAGAGAGAAAAAAGAAGAAAAAAGCTCCAAACTGGGAGGCACTATAGTCAGACCCTCGGATAAGACTGGGAGGACGGTTACCATGGAAACAACGTTCCTCTTCTTTATTCCGTTTTGCGTAATCTGTATTCCTGAGACAGACTGTAGGATTGAGCCGTGCCTCCCTTTCTCTGCTCTGTCAGTAATGGAGTGGTACAAGCTTTTTATTGCCATATTGAAGCTGTTTTTATTGCCATCTGATTGGGCTCAAGATTTCTTAAAGTCCCCCTGTGGTGAAAATCAAGCTTTTATTGTTGTTTTATGTCTATGTGGTGTTTTTAATATGCTTTAAGACAAACCATGTGCAAATTCATTAGTCAACACAACATTTCTGAGTATTTTCTCCTTAAAACTGCAGTGAACCAAAGACAGTCTCAAAAACACGCTTTGAAATCGCTGGTGTTTCTGACGTCACAAACCTTGTAACCAATCAGATCAACGTGTGATCGTCAACGAGTAGATCTCTGAGCTGAGTGAGTGAGTGGAGGCGGGGCTCATTTGCATAGTCATAGAACCGCGTATACTAAATGAGGCAAGAGGTGTTTTTCCTGTGGTTTTGACCCTTTGTCTGTTATATGGATTACGATCGAGGATTACCCTTAATTATCCTCATTTTATGAATTTAGTTTTAATAAAAAAAAAAAATCATTTTATGAATTAAACAGCTTGTTAACATACTTTTATCACCAGAAAATAATTGAAATAACCCGTTTAACAGTATTAAAAGTATTATGCTTGCTTGCTAGCACATTGCACAAATAATTCTAAAGACACTTCAAATAACTCATTGAATTAATCACGAAATTTATGATAAAGAAAGACTGAAATAGTATTTTCTTGTAAATTTGACTCCAATAATCTTTACAACTTTGAAAAAAATCTTGTTTTACAGTGGATATCCATGTTTTTTAATGACATTCAGTGCTGTTTTTTAGAAATCTCAAACATGTTGACCTGTTTTGTTCCAGCAGGGTAAAGGCCCCGATATACTTCAAACGAAATCCAAGAACGAACTAATGTGACGAAGTTCGTTTGGAGTTTGATTTGGCACTTCGAAACAGCTTGCCGGAAAAGTTTGCTCCGGCTGGTAAACACCTTCGTACTACCGTTGGTTCTTTCATATCTCCTCTGGTTCATTTCTTCTGTTCAATCCGTCGAGGTCAGACGTCTGCGAGTAAAACATGAACGCACTGGAGAGTCGCTTTATGGTAGAAAATGAAGTACTTCTGATGAAATAAAACACTTTGACACTGTTTTCATGTTTAATACGGAAAAGCTGCTTGATTTTAAACAATCTATTGTATAAAGTGCTATAAATAAGTGTTGAATTGCAGAGCCTGTGCAAGCATATCCACGTTTGTTGTGTGTTTATTTCGTTATTGAGAGGAAAGCGTGCAGCACATAATTACATATTCATCTAAACGTGGATCTCGGCGTCAGATGTTCGCTAACGGTATATCGCCGGTCTCTTATCTCGAACTTCGTTTTACCTTTATCTTTTCGCTGGTGAACCTCAAGATAGTGAGTCTAGTATGATATTCTTTCTGGGAAAAATGTCTCGTATCAGCATATGCTTCATTAGATTGGTCAGTTTCAAGGCTTTTAGGCTTTGGAATTTCCTCAATCGTTTGTCATAAATTGGCAGTCGTACTGCTGGGCAGTTTTTTTGTACAGTGCTCCAAGCTGTCTTTCTATATCATTGTCACTTCAAATGTCTATTGATATATTCCAGAGCTCATATTAGTGTCAGATATGGTGTACATTTCACAATATCTCTTCTTTTCTCATCCATAAGCATGAATGGGTGCATAGGAATGTTGCCAGGGGCGATGGAACCATGCTTGCCACTGAGGAATCCTGGGAATGCTTCCTCTAATCAGCCGAGAATGGCATACAAAGAGTCTCTTTTCCTCTCCTCTTAAGCCCTTAAGGCAGAGACACCATTTTCAAGGATTTTTGTGGGTATTGTGTGTGTCCTGAGTGCTCTGAAAGACGAGAATGTGTTTGGGAAGTTTAAGCTGTTTTGAAACGCTCAGAGATGGAGTTTATCCTCATGGCTACAGCGATCAGAGAATTCCATGAACTGGAATACCTTTAATTCAGGATCTATTCCACCCCGAAAAACAGTTTTTAGTTAATACACATATCAGGTTCTGCTTCATGCGCTATAATGTGTTTGCACTGGGAATTAATATGTGCCTGCGCCAGCTTTCATTGGAGCTTTAAAGGGATAGTTCATCCTAAAATGAAAATTAAGTCATCGTTTACTCACCCCGATGTTGTTCTAATGCCATACGCTCTTCTGAAAAATGAAAAATGTAAATGAAAAAACATGTCCCACTCGCGCTCGTCCTTATAATGGCAGTGAATAGACTTTTTTTTAAAAGACACGAAGGTATCGCAGAATGATCCCATGCCGTATATTCCAAGTGTTCTGGAGGTATACGATAGGGTTTGGTGAAAAACAAATGATTTTTAATGTATTATTTAACTGAATTCCTGACCTTGGCCGTTGGTCTTCTCTGCACGTGGGCACGTTTAGTGAGACTCGAGTTGTGAGAAATCAAGATGAATAAAAACGCGACATGAAATACAACCCATGTAGCTTTTTCTCTGAGGTGAATATATCTGTTGTATCCGTTGTAAGTTATCGTGTTCACATCTGTCAGCTGTCATCCTGACTGTCATCACATGGAGGTCCGGTCCGGAGAGATATGAACTTTTTGGGATTTCTAGGCGTTGCATTTCATGTTGGATAAGGTCAGGATTTTTCATTAAATAATAGGCCTACATTAAATTTCGGTTTGTTTTTCATCAAATTGTATCCACCCAGAACATTAAAAATATACGACATGTGTCGCATGGGACCATTCTGTGATACTTTTACATCTTTTTGAAAGCTTGATGTTGGTCTCTATTGCAATTATTTGGACGAGTGTGAGCGGGACAATTTTTTTTAAATGTCTCCTTTTGTGGCTTGAAAAAGAAAAAGGCATAGGGCATTAGAGTAACACCAGGGTGAGCCTAAATGATGACTTGATTTTCATTTTTTGGGTGAATATCCCTTTAAGAGAACATTCCATTTTATAGTTTTGCAAAAAAATTATTGAACTTTACTTTTGAGTGTTCTCTAAATGTTCTGAAAACAAGTAGTAATATTTAAAAAAAAAACTGCTGAAAAACATAGACGAACGCCCTGTGAAACGTTTCAGGAAAAACATTCCATGAATGATGTATAAATAATGTTTTTGTGCTAACGGTTTGAGAACATTATTAAAGGCCAGATAACTTTAAATGAGCATTTAATGAATGTTACTGGAAGAACATTTGATCATAACATTGAGAGAACTTGCCAGAGAATTAGCCGGAGTTCTGAGAACATTCCATGTGAGCTGGGACAACAGGATGAAAATGATAACAAAATATACATTTTTGGGGCGAACCATTCCTTTACAGAGAATGAAGGCTCATCACACCATAACTATACAGTATTTGCCTCCACATCAATGGATGTTAATGTTATGTTACGTTCTGTGAACATAATTGCAGTGCTCGCTTTGAAGTCAGATTCAGTTTTATTGGCTATCAATTCTTATCATTCATCAGTTGGACAAAAATCACTCTGAAAGTGATTACAGCAATATCTTTTCTCTGTGTCTTTATCGCTTGTGCTGTGCACTCCCATATTATCTTACAGTTAGAACAATTTTAAAACCTTATTGTTAATAGCTATTTTATTTCAGATAGCTAGATGCATATTTTTGTACAGGTTAATTTAATATCCATGCGATTCTCAAAGTGCTCAATCAATCAGGGAGCGTTTATCTCAAATAATCAGACAGAAGAATCACAGACACTGCCTTATGATTGTGCTCAGTAAATGAAATCCTTCATAAAGACTCTTGTGATAACACAATAGAGCGAGACCACACACAATCTGTCCTCGGGGAATGTCGGCCTCGGTGTCACGGCACTGGTTTGTCTGCTCGATCACTCTGAGAGAGTCTGAGATAATGAAACCATGTCTGTGAATATGATTGATGATCAGTAGAAATGTGAAATCTGAGCATGCTCTGCACGTCCTGTCTCTCTTCGCCCGCGAGATAAACCACAGAGCGAGAGGACGAGAGACAAATGAAAGAGCTAAAGGAAGGAAACAAGATGGAATGTTCTCTGATCCTTCTAAAACGAGTTTTACCTTTTAATGCATGTTCCTCATTTTATTGTGCACGATTAATTGGAGAATGTTATGCCAAATTAAAAAAGAAAGTCTTCGGAATCTATTCAGTTGACATTGATTAACTAATTTGCTAAATTTTTGTTATGCACACTACCATTTAAAAGGTTGGGGTCAAAAAGATTTTTTTTTGTTTGAAAGAAATTAATACTTTTATTTTGCAAGGATGCATTAAATTGATCAAACATGACAGTAATCATTGTTAACATTAATAATAATTAGATATGTTTCTTGAGCAGCAAATCATCATATTAGAATGATTTCTGAAGGATCATGTGACACTGAAGACTGGAGTAATGATGCTGGAAATTCAGCTTTTTAATTACATTTTTACTATAGAAAACATTTATTTAAAATTAAATTACTGTTTTTACTTTATTTTTGTCCTCAAACTTTTCAAGGGTGTTTTTTTATATTTTATTTTATTTTTATAATTTTTGACCGTTAGCCAATGTATGATCTTTCTGATCTCTGGCTTACTAATATAAATCATCTTTTGTATATGCACATTCTGCTATAGCAAAACGAACATAATGCACTTGCTTTTCTTTGTAGTCAGTGCACTAGAAAAAGCATTTTTATTCTTCAGGTTGCTCCACCATGTTAAAGGTCCCATATTGTACACATTTCTGAAGTTTTATTTTAGGTTTAGGTCCTTAAGAATATATATTTGCGGTATAAGTACCAAAAACCATCTCAATATATTTTTACAGCTCCTTTCTCAGGAGCTTTGCCAAGAACAGGTCGATTTTGGCCTGTCTACTTAATATTCATGAGCCTCTCTTCTGATTGGCCTGTTGGTTTCTGAGTGACACATGGCCAGGCCAACCACAAGTGCCTGCTGTGGCTTGGTGATGCTCACAAGTAAGGTAAATAAAACACCTGTAATGATGATGATAAATTATTTGTTATTAACCCTTTCACGCATAGTGGTCACTACAGTGGACAGCATTTTCTTGAATTTGCACGGGTTTTTATGGCAAAGTTGCACATCAATCTCTTCATTGGACCCTGGTGCATCATCCTATAAATTGCAACCAAGTGGCAAGCCGTTGTGTTTCGATTTTTTCCCCCTCCAAACCAAGATGGCCAAGGGTCAGTCAGACATGCCAAGTTGCTCCGGAATATCCACCCATTCCTTCTATCCTAGGAGACTCTTGTAGGTATAAAAATATTGCAGCATCAAGTAATATCTAATGAGTCATATCACAGTTAAATTTTCCAAGTTTTGATTTTAGATTGAGAGAAAACTCTGATTAATCACATGTCCACTGTAGTGGACGTCATGCATGCAATGGCTATATTTCAGCTACAATTCATAATTATAATGTGAATATTGTTTTTGAAACTTAAAACTTAAAAACTTAATCTGCAGTGACTTTTTTTACTGTAAATAAATGTATTTGTATTATTAGAACGTAATTTTCATTAACATCGAAAAAAGTCATGTGATTACATAATGTATGACACTTGTAATGCATTACTTGTTAGATCAAAAAGTAATCTGATTTCGTAATGCATGTTATTGTAATGCATTTTTTTACTCATAACATAAAAAAGTAATCTGATTACGTAATGCATGTTACTTGTAATGCGTTTCTTTACTCATAACATCAAAAAGTAATCTGATTACGTAATGCATGTTACTTGTAATGCGTTTCTTTACTCATAACATCAAAAAGTAATCTGATTACGTAATGCATGTTACTTGTAATGCGTTTCCTTACTCATAACATCAAAAAGTAATCTGATTACGTAATGCATGTTACTTGTAATGCGTTTCCTTACTCATAACATCAAAAAGTAATCTGATTACGTAATGCATGTTACTTGTAATGCGTTTCCTTACTCATAACATCAAAAAGTAATCTGATTACGTAATGCATGTTACTTGTAATGCGTTTCTTTACTCATAACATCAAAAAGTAATCTGATTACGTAATGCATGTTACTTGTAATGCGTTTCCTTACTCATAACATCAAAAAGTAATCTGATTACGTAATGCATGTTACTTGTAATGCGTTTCCTTACTCATAACATCAAAAAGTAATCTGATTACGTAATGCATGTTACTTGTAATGCGTTTCCTTACTCATAACATCAAAAAGTAATCTGATTACGTAATGCATGTTACTTGTAATGCGTTTCTTTACTCGTTACATCAAAAAGTAATCTGATTAGGTAATGCAGATTACTTGTAGTTAATTACCTGTTAGTTCAAAAAGTAATCTGATTAGGTAATGCATGTTACTTGTAACACATTACTTTACTTGTAACATCAAAAAAGTAATCTGAATGCGTTATGCATGTTACTTGTAATGCGTAACCCCCAACACTGATCATTTCAGATGAGATTGAAAAAACGTATCGCTAGGCTTTCTCAGAGGAGGGCTATGATAGAAATGTGCATGTCCATCTTGAACATAATCAGAATAATCAGCTAATAAGGGTAAATCTCCATACTCTGGTGCACTGGAGGGAGCATCTGAGTGGTTTCCACAGTTGTACCTTGACAGACTGTAGAAAATTCTGATGGAATCACGTCCTCATGTTCTGATATCAAAGATACGCGAAGTGCAACTTGTATGAAGTTGTATGAAGCCTTTGCAATATTTTGCATTTATATTTTTTGTATATATTTTATAGTTTTCACATGATTTGATATAATAGTATTGATTAGTTTGTTAAATTCACATACTTTATCTGTTTGATTATTGTCTTATATTTAATATAGTATATCTTAAGTTTAAACCATAACCGCATGCTATCCACTCAAGTGGACATCTGAAGATCTCTTTGAAATTTTTTTTAAAAAAATAAAATAAAAATCAATTCTTGTTTTTCATGCCCTAAGAGCAATAAAAACACATAGGAAAAAAAATCCTGACTGAGGTTATCATAATTCATGCATGAAAGGGTTAAAGCATAAACATTCACAAACCACTGTTAATTTAACATAAAAGCAAGCATAGGCCACTGAGTGCATGGTTTGGCATGACAGAAATAGCGTAAAGTGCGCTCCCTTAATAATTCCTAAAAAGCTGATATCTCAGTTCACCGCGATCTCGCAAAGCTCTGCTATTATCAATGAAGCTGACTGCACAAGAAATCTTTCATACTATTTAATATATAGTTATTCTTGTTGCTTTTGTGCAACATATGAATAACAATTAATTTGTTTTTAGATGTTTTATTTTTTAGATATTTCTATTTTGAGAATCGTTTTATTCTCTTGCAACCCGCACACGCACGAGTACCTTACGCCCGCACTCGGCCATCAGATCTAGTCCCGCGCCGCACTCTGTCACGTTGGGTCCCGCGGGAGTGCAGGTCTCTACATAAATCGACTGAACAGCATTTTCTCTACATGTTTCCGTGTTGTTGTTGCTCGACCAGCATCGATGTTGTCTGGGGTTGGGCTAAAGGAGTGAGGGACGCTGGGCAGTGCTCGATGGCAGTGGCTGACTGAGTAGTTCTGACATCACATTTTTACGGAAGTCACAACGGCTCGTGAAAAGGCACAGCTACTTTGTGCATTTGTCTGAGGATTGACTGTTTTGTTCGATATTCGAATATGCATTCGAACATGACGTGAAATATCCGTAATCGAACTATAAATAAACTATTCGGTTTTTAAAGTGTGTAGCGCATTTTTTACAGTCTATGATTAGACCATTTGTTTTTTATTTTATTGTTTGCCATCTCATCCAGTAGCGGGCGCTCTAAACGTATTGTAGCGTAGGCACATGACCAAATCAAGCGAATAATAGCCAATAGCCACCCTGTTTTGAAAATGGAAGATTCGTCGAATCGGATGAAAAAGGCTTGTAGATATTCAAATATATTCGAATACATTGCTTGATATTTGATACCCGTTCGAATTTGATTTTTCTCAAGAGTGACAGCCCTAGTAGTTACATAGCCCCTAGACCTCTGCTCTCATGAAAATGAAAAAAAAAGGAAATTTCATTTTTGATAATATGGGACCTTTAAAATCACGTGATCAGCTGTGTGTTTCAGTTCCACCAAGTTAAGAAACCACAAACGTTGACATTTTCCAGAGAACATGAGCTTGACATGTTGTGCTGCGGTCATGCAAACCTCATGGCTGCTGCTGATGCTGAAGCTGTTGCATTGGCCTTTTAAAAATGAATAAAACTTACTGAGATTCTGAATTAGATTATAGTAGAATGTGCTAAAGGGTGGCACACAGCTCCATATGTGATTATCTTCACCTCGTTTTGCTGCACACACACACACACACACACACACACACACACACACACACACATACACACGGAGATGTTTAATCGTGTCATTAAGGCCACTCACATGTGAAGAATGGAAAAATACAGTGTTTTTCACACACAAATGATGGAATTATTTGCTCATAAAGGCAGATTTCCCCACTGACCACGTCTCCAACATCTGCTATCCATTACGCGCGCCCTCTCTCTGACTCTCTCTCTCTCTATCTGTGCGTCTGTTATTCTTTCGTCTTATCTTTGCACTCTTTCCTCATGACATGATCAGCAGATGAAGAGTGTCTCTGCCTGTGTCCTTTTCTTTCTTTCCAACTCTTCCTGTCTCTCTGATGTACCGTCTCCAAAGCAACGATTGTTTATTTCTGTTTCATCTTCTTCTTTTCTTCTCATGTCCTTATTGTGCCCCTCTCATCTTTTGTTCTTTCAGTGCAAGAACATTGTGTTTGAGGTTGATGTTTTTCAGTCTGTTAGTCTTATCTGCGTTTGGATTCTGGAAGCTGCGCACACAAACACGCTTCCAGTTTTCATTTCCTTATAAGCATTAGTGTCTGTGTCACGCTTTATCCTCAGCTGAATAAAATCATCCATCATTTTTCGTTTTTCTTTAGAAAGCACATAAATTAGACTGCCTACTGTTTGCTGTGCAGCCTTCAAGAACACACTCACATGCATAGTTCACCCAAAAAATATCTAATTTAACAATCCTCATGCCCTCCCTGATGTGGATGACTTTCTTTCTTCAGATAAACACAAATGAAGATTTTTAGAAAAATAATCAATCTCTGTGAATCCAAATAATATGCTAATGGGTGGCGCTCAACCACACAGCGATTGTGAGGTAGTTCATACGATCTCAGTGGATGAATCAATGTCTTCTGAACCAAAACGATAGGTGTTGTGTAAGAAAAATAGTAATATTTTTAACTATAAATGATTGTTTCTGGTCTATATGAGCGTTCATTAGAGAGACTTTGTGACACATGACATAAGTGCGTTTGTGAAGCTTGCGAGAATAGGCGTCCCTCTGTGCTTCCACGTTACTTCTCGCGTGAACTTCACAACACACTTACGTTCAAGCTGAATTTGTGAAAGCGACAGTTGGCCAGAACTGATAGTTTATAGAGGTGTGATGATACACTTTGCTCATGAGATGAGACGATATTTGGGTTTGAGACGAATTTGGGATATATTGGGTTTTCGAGATGATATTTGAACACTATTTTTAAGAAATGAAAAAAATATATGACTGCAAAATTGGACTGAATGTCACAAAATGCAAAACAATGCAGGTGCATTTTGAAAAGTTTTACCTAATCTAGGGCTGCCACTAACGATTATTTTGGTAATTTAGTAATTGGACGATTATTTTGACGATTATTTTTGTGGTGATAAAAAAGACCTAAGTGAACAATAGCCTTTAAAATGACTTAAAATACATATACAATAACAATGAGACATTAATAAATGGTTTGCATAAAGTAATTTTATGGTTTTATTGAACAATACTTAAAATGCATAATGCAATACACATAATCAACATTACTTATTATAACAAATGCCTGCCGAGGGCGCCAACAGCCTGGTGATTGTTGTTATTACACTTTACAGCATGATCAAATCCTTGTTTAACTCTTTCTTCGCCATTGATGGAGATTTCCGTCTTTCCGTGTTTTCACTGTTATACGATATAGGGGGCGCTATAACACATCTTCTGAAAGAGTACTGAATCTCCTGATCAAAACACAGGCGAAGAAGAAGCAGAAACAAGCAATAGCATATGTAAGCAGATGCATATGTAAAATAACGCGATCACCAAACATTAAACAGCATATAAATCAAAACGGTTACTGAATGAAATGTAGAACCAGGATGAGGTAAACGACTGTGAAGCATTAGGGGTGTTGACAGACTCAATCTACTCCATCTGTGTTTTGTTTGATCATCGTTCTGAATCCGATCTGGACATAGTCTTTGACAAAAAACGTGATTTTCTCAGCCTTTTCCTCAAAATGTTGCTTTTTATTTTATTTTTATGAAACTTACCCACATTCAAGTGTTGATAACAAAGGAATGCATGAAGCTAGAGTTATTATTTATTTATTTATTGTCTAAAAGCAGAGGGTCTGTACTTCTGATATATTACATATTCCGATATTCATACAACAAAATATTCTGGGGCCATGAAACATTTGTGAAAATGATCAAACATGCTGTGCTGGAACTTTTTTCAAAAACGCTGGTGGAGTTAATATTGGCAAAATAACATTTATATAAAATGTCCACTTAATCTTTAATATTTGCTACTTCTTTACGATAGAAATGCTACAGCCACTGTAATTTCTTGAACAAGAACATGATATCAAAAACATGCAGAATGAGGGTTTAAACTTTTATTTTGGAATCGCGATTAATCGCTCATGTATTTATTTATTGAATCACAGCCTTTGTGATTTCACAATAACACTATGCTATTATTTATTAGGCTTTAATATATATCGAGCAGCCTCAGAAAATGGTCTAATAATGCTGTTCGTTGATTCTTGGGGTATTTTGCTGGTTAATCGACACGTGTAAATTGTAATTGAGATTTTTTTTTCAAAATTGGGCACAATAATTTATTCGAGGTATCATGTCAGCCCTAATCATCTTGTAATGAATATCACTTCAGTTCTTACGTCATGCTGATTTACGAGACAGCTTTTGACGAGAAATATGTCACGTTTCAATATCGTGATATCTCGTCACACCCCT
>JAJAQA010000020.1:31142833-31152833 GCA_021464565.1 Rutilus rutilus
ATCCGGTATGATCCACACGGAGAACTGATCTCACCACCATCGAGTCTGTCTGTGATTTCATGAAGAAACAGAAAAACAGACTAAATCCAGAAGAACTGCGGGAACGTCTCCGAGACTCCTGAGGAAACCGACCTGCAAAGTACAGTACTGTGAAAAGTTTAGGCACTGCTGTAAAGTGAGGATGCTTTCAAAATAAGTAGATTTTAATTATCAATTACCTTCTATTAACTAAATCAAATCAATATTTGGTGTGACCACCCTTTGCGTTTTGTCCAGGTACACTTGCACAGTTTTTCAGGTAGCTTTGCAGGTCGATTTCTTCAAGCGTCTCGGAGACGTTCCCGCAGTTCTTCTGGATTTAGTCTGTCTCAGTTTTTTCTGTTTCTTCATGTAATCACAGACGGACTCGATGATGTTGAGATCAGATCATACCGGCTGTTGTCAGACTCACTGGATTATTACAATTAATGGCAAAATGAACATTTAGAAATGTAAACTGACATTTCCTACTGACACACACTACAGCAAAAGATATAAATAACTGACTTAAAACCCTTTTTTGTGTGAAAATACTTACATGCCCAAGACTTTCGCTTTTCAGTACTGTGTGTATAGTAGCCTATATATATGGAATTGATACTGGTCTGGGGTCATGATTACTGTTGATGCCATGAATTTGCTTTATTGCATGTTAAATGTATTTATCTCTCTCTCATCTCTGCAGGTTTTTCTGTATTTTTCAGCTGTAAATTCCTTTTCTCACCTCCCTCATTTCTTTAAATGATTGTTTTGTCTTTTTTTTCTCTGATTTTCTTATCTTCTCTACTGCTCTCTCTCTCTCTCTCTCTCTCTCTCTCTCTCTCTCTCTCTCTCTCTCTCTCTCTCTCTCTCTCTCTCTCTCTCTCTCTCTCTCTCATGCCTTCTAAAATATTCAAAAACATGAATATTCTCTTTCTTGCTCTGAGTCAAACCTTTTTTCCCACACATTCCTTGGTGAGATCAGATGCCTATGTAGGCAGCATTTTAAGGCATCATGTGTGCATGTGGTTCCAGAAGTTTAGGATACAATACATTTTTCGGGAAAATGTTTCTATCTGTTCAAAAACGTAGTTCTTTCTCTTTGTTTCTCAGCTCTATACAAAAACATACACTATCGTTCAAAGGTTTGGGATTTTTTACGTTTTTGAAACAAGTCTCTTATTCTCACCAAGGCTGCATTTATTTGATCAAAAATACAGTAAAAACAGTAATTTTGTGAAATATTATTACAATTTAATATAACTGTTTTCTATTTGAATATATTTTAAAATGTCATTTATTCCTGTGACGCAAAGCTGAATTTTCAGCATCATTACTCCAGTCTTCAGTGTCACATGATCCTTCAGAAATCCCTCAAGAAACATTTATTATTATTGTCAATGTTGAAAACAGTTGTGCTGCTTCATATTTTCGTGGAAACCGTGACACTTTTTTTTTTTTTCAGGATTCTTTGATGAATAGAAAGTTCAAACAGACAGCATTTATTTGAAACAGAAATCTTTTGTAAAATGATGTCTTTACTGTTACGTTTGATCAATTTAAAGCATCTTTGTGCTGACCCCAAACGTTTGAACAGTAGTGTAAATATACAAGCACAGCAGGAATGCATGTTTATGTAGCTCATGTGTCAAGCGGTTTTGACGTGAGGTTTGCTGCTGTGTTTGCAGGTGTTACGCTTTTTTTCTGCTTTGATCGCGTCTATCTCAGATCATTCTGACTCACACTTCACACAAGAAGTTTATTTTAGTGGTTCATGAAAAAAGAAATATTGGCCTGAACTGCTTTTGATAGTTTATCTCATGGTGAAACACAAATGAAGAAAAATTCCTGGCATAACAAATGAAACTAATGTGTGAATCTGGCTTGTTTATTTCTAATCCATTCAATGATTGGATTCAGCATAAATAAAGTCTTTCGCTGAGGATTATCAAAAAATATTATAAGGGTTCAGCTTTTTGTCGTGCCTAATGCTGCTTTCATGTGCCATTGGATGTTATCTTACTGTAAATACAAGTCAGAAGCTGCACATATATTTGTATTTGTATAGTTACAGCTGGGCACTTCACATAATGTTGATTCCTACAATTGATGTATGACTCATTCAACATGCTGTGCAAGAGGTCAGTTTCAATAGTGAATGGTGAATTATTTATTCTTTTTAAATATAAACCAGTGGCCAAAAGTGATATCCATTTGTGTTTTAATGACCCTAAAAGTTCAATTAAACCATCAAAATATGAGGAAAATATTGTATCTATTTTAAAAATGAGGGAAGAACAAATCACTAAACTTGGTTATCTGACTAAATTATTTGGCAAGAAAAAGGCAAACAACAACAGCTACAGGTTTTATTTTACTATGCAAAAAAAAAAAAAAAAAAAGCACAGGAAAAAGCATTGACAACAACATAATCAGTTATTAATATTTCTTTGGCTCTCTCTTCTTTTTGCATGTGCATAATAAAAATGAAAAGAAAAGTCCACGCAATTTGACATGTTTCATTGCGTTATCACAAATACAAAAGTTGACTCAAAGCACAAATACAAAGTCTTAAAAATAATATTTGAATAGAGGGACATCACTTTCGGCCACTTGCAGTTTTAGTTATACACATCTTTTGTTTATTTATACTAAATAAAAATTCCCTTACTGTCAGCAAGTTGCCTAGTTAGTTTCCTGTTTTTTCTCTCCCAAAAAAGCTCTTGAATGAGACATTGTGTAATTTCAACTATAAGTGGGAAGTAGATTCTTCTGAGAAGCTTGTGAAGGCAGCATAAAAAAGCTGTGGTAAAATCACTGTAACACATGACCACTTCTGGTTTATTGCTATATTAGGTCCAGATAAACTTGTTCCTGAAATCTTTTAAAAGTTATCATGAAGATTAGGCATCATATAGACGTCTATGTTAAACAGGCTCACTCTGAATTAGGGCTGATTTCAGATTTGCGCACTCGCTTTAGCACATATTAGCACAGGATTAGTAAACATCAGATTAATCTAATGCACTCTAATCTATTGTATCAGCCTCTATTGAGTCGCTTTCTGCTGTTTTAGTTTTATTATTTTTTTCCTGTTTCAACAGATGAAACATTTGCAGGTCAGGGCAAAAGTCTGAGACCACATAGAAAGGATGCTCTCTTTTAAACCTGGAATTAAATTGAAATGACCCAGGATCACAAAACCAGTCACATGTCGCACGGGTATATTTGTGACAACAGCAAACAATACATTGTATGGGTCAAAATTATCGATTTTTCTTTTATGCTAAAAATCATTTGGATATTAAGTAAATATCATGTTCCATGAAGATATTTTGTACATTTCCTACCGTTAATATAAAAAACATTTATTTTTGTGAGTGAATGCAGCACAATCGGGAACATAAATGCACAACTTTAAAGGAGATTTTCTCAATGTTTTGATTATTTTGCACCCTCAGATTCCAGATTTTCAAGTAGTTGAATCTCGGCCAAATATTGTCCAATGCATCGATGGGAAGTTTATTTATTCAGTTTTCAGATTATGTATAAATCTCAATTTCAAAAAAATTACCCATGTGACTGGTTTTGTGGGTCACGATACACGATACATGGGTCACGATTCAATATATTGCAATATATTTCGATACTGTGCATAAGGCGATATATTGGGATTTTTTTAAAGTAGGACTATAATTTTTGAAAAAATAATATTTAAAAAAAGACATGATGTGCATAAAAGTCAAAGAAGTTTACTTTAGGTTAACAATTCAGTTCACAGAAAATCAGACTGCCAGTTTGGTATTGTGGTTCGCAGGTTCTTAGTGAGCAAATTTTTATATTTCTCAAGTAGGCCATAATAAAAGAAAATACATAGCCCCTGTCACAATACAAAACAACAACGTGAACTGGACGAAAATGAACAAAATGAATGTGTCATATAGGCCTATTGAAATCAAGTTTTTATGTGATAAAAGATTTTAAAAGAACTGGACGCGCGAATGAGGCAAATTAACGTCTGCCGCGCTAAACGCCTCATTCGCGCCACAGGACCTCCAGACGCGCATAAACGCGTCTTTGCATTAACTTAACATTGAAATCACTCGCGCCAGACGCTCTATTCGCGTTTGGTGTGAACGCAGCTTCACGGTGCGCGTCCACTACAGCGGCAAAACTACGCTCGGTGCCGCTGGCAACGCTGTAACGTCTCCGCTTTGGGGTGTGTCTGTTACGAGTGTGTTTGTTTTTTTCAACACACGGACAGTATAATCATCATGCACGCGATTACATTTAGAAATAGACAAGCTTTGTTTCCAAATGCACCAAGCAAAGATCCTTTCAATTTTATAAACCCAGCCAATATAATAACAATAAACACATCCAAAATAAAATCTTTAACATATATAAACAACTGCAAAGCGTCTAATTTGTAAACAAAATGATTTATGCACTAAATCCATCATAAACTGCCGACCGCGTTTTTTGCTTGAACTGCCCAACCTTTTGACGCAGTCGCTCTCAACGCTTTCTCCGGTCCGCTGTCAATCCCAAAATGCACTGCTGAGCGTGAAGCTCGACTTCCATGGAATGAATTGAAAACGCTTGCTCCGCTCGTTCCGTGCCAGTGGACACGCACCGTTCGGCGAGCCTTTTAAACAACATAAACGTGAACCACCGTCTTACCATGAATATTTTTGGACGTAAAAAAAAAAAAAAAAAAATCGATATTGCGTTTTTGAAAATCAATACAGTATTGCAAAATAAAATATCGCGCTACTCATGTGTATCGATTTTTTCTTACACCCCTATTTGTTAGCATAGGACAATATTTGGCCGAGATACAACTATTTGAAAATCTGGAATCTGAGGGTGCAAAAAAATCGAAACATTGAGAAAATCTCCTTTAAAGTTGTCCATTTATGTTCACGATTGTGCTGCATTCACTCACAGAAATAAATGTTTTATATCTTTATGGTAGGAAATTTACAAAATATTTTCATGGAACATGATCTTTACTTAATATCCTAATGATTTTTGGCATAAAAGAAAAATCGATTATTTTGACCCATACAATGTACAGTATTGTTGGCTATTGCCACAAATATACCCTTGCGACTTATGACTGGTTTTGTGATCCAGGGTCACATATAGAGTCCACATCACAACAATAATGATAGAGAGAAACAATATCGCTGGAATCACTTTTTTTTTCCTAGCTGATGAATGATAAAAACATTGACAGCCAATCAGAATCCATCCTGCTTTAAGGAGCTCAAGCATTTAATTTGGCAGACAATATAACTGCTATGCTGCAATATAACTATTGTTATAGTTATCGTTCTTGGTCACCAATTAAATGTAAGCAAACGTTTGTTTTTTCCTTCCATTGAAGCAACAATGCAACAAAATTGGGGACAAATTCTCACTATTAACTAGTTGCTTATTAGCTTGCATTTTACTAGCATTCTGTTTAAAGCACATAGTAATGCCTTATTCTGCATGACCATATTCTACATCCCTTAATCCTATTAATATGCAGTAAATTCAGAGTTTATTGAGGCAAAAGTCATAGTTAATAGTGAATATGTGTTGTCCAAACTAAAATGTGACCCAAAAATCGATTTTTATCAATTCTAAATAACAATTTCAAAACACAGGTTTTGTTCAGTGCACCTAAAGAGACACAAGCCAATCTGAAACTAATATTCATTTTTCATTTTACTCAAATTGTTATGCTAATGAAATTCATTGAAACACAATGGGAAATGGAAGCATTTTCACTGATGGCCTCAGATTTTGATTCCCAATGTATATCATCTTATCCCTCTCTCTCTCTCTCTCTCTCTCTCTCTCTCTCTGTGCTTTACCCATTGAATCCTCTGCAGTTAATCCATTTGTATGTTTTCAATTACATATCAAATGGATGTTGAGGTTACTGTAGCGTAGCCTAAGCCTCTGCCCTCAGCGTAGACACACGGCCTGACTGTGACCTAAATATCTGCACAAAATCACTACACTAACAGAAATCATAATGCTAAAAGAAATGGGTCACATTTCAGCCCATCACTCGATTAGTTTTGACCCTGCAGACTGAATCTGCTCTGACCAGCAGTGTGATTTACTCGCTGATGATGTCATGACTTTCACACCACATCACAGGTCTTCTTTAACACTCAAATATCAAGCGTTTAGTCTGAAAATGTATGTTTTGGTCCGTAGAGTGTAATATCAATATAATATTAAGACAAATTACAGTCAATCAATGAAATTCTGCTTCATTGCGTAATGAAAGCAGCCTTTGTTAAGAGATAGTTGATTAATTGATTAACTCTAAATGAGATTTCTCTCTCACACTCTCACTGTGTGTAATTTACAATGCCTCCAGGGTGAATGATGTGTGTAAAGTGAAATATATCTGTCTGTATTTCAGCGTCACTTTGGAGTTGGTAGTATTTCAGAGCTGAACGTTTCGCCCTTGGGCGGCAGGGTATGCAGGACATTATGGATTGAGCAGGACTATACATCACTCATAATCATACATTATAGTGGTGGATAGATATTCTATGTTGGGAAGATGAATGGATGCTGTATCCAATAGTCCGTAAATGTTATTGAGTTTTTCAGGACACGCACCATTAACTTATTATTCTCTCTCGCTCCTCCACTTTCCATCTCCTTCATTCACATCTTTTGAAGATATCTGACCATTTCAAGAGAGCAGATCAAACCCACTTTCCCATAATATGGCCACTGCTATTCTGATTGTTCTGTTTTTGATTCTCTTGTGAACAGAGGTGTCAAGTAACGAAGTACAAATACTTTGTTACCTTACTTAAGTAGAAATTTGGGGTATCTATACTTTACTGGAGTAATTCTTTTTCAGACGACTTTTTACTTCTACTCCTTACATTTTCACGCAATTATCTGTACTTTCTACTCCTTACATTTTAAAAATAGTCTCGTTACTCCTATTTAATTTCGGCTTGTTTTCATTCCGGCTTGTTGTCGTTAAAAAAAAAAAATTGGCCAATTACACAACCGGTTTAGATCTGAGTCCCGCCTCCTGAATACACATCGCTAAACTGATTGGCGTTGTGGTGTCTTTCTAACTTGTGAGAGGCTGTAGTCATATTTGGTTGTGTAAAGCGCCAAAACTCGTCCAAAGGAAACATAGATGCGGTAAGCGAGGGAGAAATCGGGGCAAATCGCGTCAAATATTGATTCAGAGAGAGAGAGAGAGAGAGAGAGAGAGAATTGCTTTTTTTCCCCCTACATTACTTTTACTTTTATACTTTAAGTAGTTTTGAAACAAGTACTTTTATACTTTCACTTGAGTAAAAAGCTTGAGTTGATACTTCAACTTCTACAGAAGTCTTTTTAAACCCTAGTATCTATACTTCTACCTGAGTAATGAATGTGAATACTTTTGACACCTCTGCTTGTGAATTAATATTTTTATCTTGTTTTATGAAAAACAGCAGATACGTAAAGGTGAAGTGTGCAATTTTTGTGCCATATTTGTGTCAAGAATAGAATTGCATAAATAATGATTGTTTTCAGATTGTTTTCCTGAACACCGAAAAGGGTTTACAGTCAGTCTTTGAATTGTAGTCTTGCATATTATTTTAGGACCAGGGTTATGATAGTAATCTGAAAAGCAAATAAAAATAAAGTAAATAATCTATTTTTATTTCAGCTAGTTGCCAAGACAACATTTCTATAAAAAAAAGGTTTTTATTTTACAATGCAAAACAAATGCATAGAAAAACAAAAAGCTCACAGGGATAACAACATAATCAGAACATAATCAGTGATTAATATTCCATTGGTTATCTCGTTTTTGCATGCATTCATAATTTCTCGATCACAGCCTGGCTAGAAATTATGTCCGCACAAAATTGTGTAATCACAAATAAAACAATTAATATTTAAATAAAGGGTGAAGATGTCTATTTTCCTAAGTCGGACATCACTTTTGGCCACTACTCTATGGATAAATGATTAATGTGCAGTCTTGTCTACAATAACCATGCACATATATCTAACACGCTATAAAACTCTGTGCTGGCTGACACATTTCTGCCTCTGCACAGTATATAATGTGTTACCCCACAAATGCAAACATAAATGCTGTCACCCTGGGCCCCTCATGTCACCCTCTGTTGGCCCTTCGGTCTGAGACTGGGTATTTAAATGAAATAACATCCACAAGAATAGCCAAACACGCACACATGCACACAAAGGAAATCACATCCAGGCTAGAGGCCAGAGGGGCCTGTGACAGGGTGTGGACAGGGTTTAACGGCAAGTGTGTGGATGCCTGTTGCCCCTGTGGACAGTAGTCAGATCCATTACTTTATATTCTTTCTGTAAGACAGCTGTGAAACCTTATATGCACTTTTGGCCTCTAAACTGAAAATAGACATTAATGAAACATTGCCAACACACTCATGTTCATTAACCCTGTTTAAACCAGCCTAAAGTGGTTTGCTGGTTTATGTTGGATCACCACCACATATAGTTCTTGAGGAACCACCCTGGTGACTAGTTTCTAGTAACTACCCGATGCGAAAGCCCCTATTAGTAACTTTTGAAAGGGTGCTGGCCCAGTGACAGCTTTTGTACCTTTTTTCTGAGAGTGTAGCAACACTACACTGGACGGGACAGTTGTCTCTTCGTGCATCAACAGCTTGACGCTGTCCACACCGTTGCAAATCCATTTGTTTATCGTGTCAGAAGTACATCACAATTAGAACGGGGCATCAGTTTAGTGCTGAGTGTAGACATCATCACTGATTATAATGGATTTCGCGTTGGACATCATAATGGACTATAATGGACATCACTCACGTCTGGCGTAGAACATGGTGGAATGCACATTCCATTTAACTCGGAAAGTTGGAATGTCCATCTTCCTAGTTGGAACAGTGTAGTAAAACGCCACTTGAAGTTGGACTTCCAACTTTAAAACTGAAAAAAAAAGAAAATTCTGTCATTAATTACTCACCCTCGTGTCATTTCAAAACTGGAAGACTTTCGTTCATCTTCGGAACACAAATGAAGATGTTTTTGATGAAATCTGAGAGCTCTCTGTCCCTCCACTGACAGCTACGCTACTGACACTTTCAAGACCCAGAAAGGTAGTAAAGACAACATCATTAAAGTAATCCGAAGATGAACGAAAGTCTTATGAGTTTGCAATGACATGTAAAAAATGTCACTTTAGTGTGAGCTACCTCTTTTAAGATTTCTGATAATTGTACATTGCATAGCATTCATTGAATTTGAATGGTGATGTTGCAATTTACATTTGCTTACATTTGCATTGAAAACATGACAACATGAGATTTGAATCCGTGGCGGAAGGAAGTAGTTCCACACAAAAGAGGGTTTTTACACTCCGTTCTTGTTTCCTATTTATTTACACACTTGTGCCGTCGAACTGTTGCATAAACACAATATCACACTCGTAGCCGTGCTGTATGTCTCTATATCAGCACGTCTGTGATTCGGCCGTAGGCAATGACAGCTGTGCTGATATAGAGCCATATCGCATGGCTAAGAGTGTAAAGTTGCTCATTTACATGAATTTATTTCTTTATATGTCATCTCCGGAGCATAAAAGCCTGTGTTGTCTAAAGTTGACAGGACCAAGTACAGTAGGAATATCCCACATCTGACTTTGATGCAGTATTTGCCTTGGGTTTCTTATAATGACACAAATAATGAGAGTCAAGCGTCTGGATTCTGGTGTGCAGTACACACACACACACACACACATAGAAACAGTACTCGCTCACATACCAGGAAGCTGAAATTGTGACCTCTGAACTAGTCCAACTATTCATCATGGGTTGGCCTCATCTCAGATCGGATGGGTCCGCCAGCTGCGAAACATACGCACACACAGGCATCTGTGACCCATCTGCACACAGCGAGTCTTGGGGGCCGTTCATCAAATGCTGGAGACACTGAGACTAAC